>JAVJIF010031164.1:0-42467 GCA_038442645.1 Agave tequilana | reverse complement strand
AGTGAAGGGCCTCCCGCCAATTCGACGCTCACGGCCATATTTTCAAAAAGCCTCTGGGCGAACTGGAAGGTGCTGTGTCCACGGAAGATGAGATCGATACATGATCCCATCGAGGTGAAGAATTGTTTGCACCATCTGACGTGCCAGCTCCCCCATGTCTTCACCACCTGAGAAGCTTCCCGACCCTTTTTCTGTCACGGGATAAGGGATATAAGGGCGGGTCTTCTCGCACAAGAGCCGTGACGGCCGTCGATGTGGCAAGAGCAAGACTACCCACTGGCGCTTCCTGGAGAGCTGCCTCTGCAGGAGCTTCCACGACCAATGAAGGAGTTGTAAGCACGACCTCCTCAGAAACCTCCACCGAGACCTGAGTTGTATAGCCTTCTGGAAGGGTGCCAACCATCGGACTCCCACCTGAACCCCCTCGGTCCTCTCTGCAAGTTATCGCGATTTAGCCACAATGGTAGAAAAGCGAAACATTTAAAGCATCAGAGCTGCCTTACCAGGTTCGAGGTCCAGAGACGTCAAATCCTGCGGAATGGAAGTCTCCCAGCTTCAGCAGTAACCTCCTCGCCCGGCAGAGTGAGAGCCTCCTCAGCCTCAGTGGTTCCTTCCTCTTTGGCAGAGTGGAAGGCTCCCCGATCTCAACAGCTGCCCCCTTTGAGGGTATTCAGCAGCCGAGACCTCAATCCTCTCAGGCTGGGTCAACTCTTTCACCATTTCCTCGACACGCGAAGAGGTTGTAGCGTCGGCGTCTCCGGCTGGCCCTGCAGCGTGAAAAGAGATGATAAAACATCCTCTTCAATATGCAAAGAGAAAATAGACAGAAGATGAGAAGAGTACCTTCAGTAGGGATAATCGCCAGCGATGGTGCAGTCGATGGCTCGCCCCCATATATTTCCTCCTCCGAGATGTGGAAGAATTTGCTCTGATCAGGAAGAGCGGGTTCATCGCCATAGTCGGTCTCGTCTTCAAAGGCGCTTTCCCCCGATATCGAAGAAGACGACAGCGCAACGCGAGGAAGCTCCGCAACAGGAGCCTTACCTCTAATTACCCCAGTGGTAGGACTAGGGTCGACTGCCCTAAGACTGGAAATGAAGATGCTAGGAGACCCCGGCTGCCGTGCCTCGTCCCTCCCATCATGAGCAGAAGAAGGCTCGGGCTGAACTGAGATGCCTACAATCTCAACATCCCCTCCAGTCATTATGTCGACCTCCACTGACTCGTCATCTTCGGCGGCGGTGGACTCGTCAACAAGCTCCCCTTCCTCCACGGTCTTACTGCGCGACCTAGGAGCACGGACTAGGGTGGGGAAATCTTCATCTTCCGACGGCTCCTCAACCCTAACAGGGATGTCTTCAGGAGGAGCCTCAACTCCAGCAGAGATATCTCCGAATTGGGAGACTTCAGCTGTTAAGTCCCTCCGAACCTTCTTTGGGGCAGGCTCAGCAATAGAAGCAGAGCGTCGACTACGCTTGCTCGCCACTGCTTAGACCTCCTTGCCCGCGGCTCCTCCCTCGTGGCTGGTGGCTCAGCCCTTGTCGTTCGAGGCTCTGCCCTTGCCGGTCGCGGCTCCGCCCTCGCTGCTTGTGCTCCTTCCTCGACCGTCTCTTGACCTCCTTATAAGCCTTCAGATACTGGTCGATAAGCTTCGAACGTTTACCGGACTCTGACCTGGCCTCGAGATGTGCATTGATGCTCTCAAGGCATGAAGACTCCGAACAAGGTCTGGTGCCTGGCTGGCTTGGAAGTACCAAGCGCAGAAGCTGAAGCTCGTGCGGCACTTGGGCGTCTCGTTGGGTAGACGGAATGTTGCTCCCGTCCCTCCAGCCACACTGTAATACCAAGCCCGAGCACCCTCGAACAGGTTCCCTTCAAAGGCGAGCCGAGCATTGGGGTTCCCAACATAGAGTTGATCGTAGCCAAACTGTCGGGCAAAACGGTTCGGCATGTATGGCTCGATGGTGCAGGAAGTCCCTTGCCGGAACATCACATATCCCGGCCGGATGTTGATCAACCACCAGAAGATTCCCGCAGGCAGTTGTTGTGAAGTCATCCCGACCAGCGATATCAGCGAACAACTCCCCGAAAGCCGCACCAGGAACGTCTGGGAAGCAGCGGTTGAGCTGGTAGTTCGTGGCGCAGGAAAGACACTTCCTAATATAATACAGGTAGGTGTCACGCCACTCCGAACGTTCCAGCCGCTGCACAAATGGGATACGAACCGTGCCCCACGCGCCGCCGTCATCAAAGAAGGGCAATGCATCACGTACCAAGCCATGAGGTACGTATAAGGCAGCTCAACCCGAGGGTTAGGGCGCTTCACCTTCGGATTCCCCTCTGAGTCGACATATGGGCTTTCCATGGGGGTCAACAGTCTTCGGGGCTCGCAGAAATTCTTGGCTAACGCCCGTAGCCCGCTCTGAATACCGGCCACCACAGCCGGAAGAAGAGCTATGGGGCTGCCATGAGCCAGGAGCACCGCCGGGTACACCACGTCGGCAACAATAACTTCGTGTGGCAGTGTGGGCACCACACAACGCTTCAACCACAGCATCAAGAAGCCCGCCAACAGTGCTCGACTAGAGATGGGAGTCCGGGCTTGATGGTGAAAGCTTTCAAAATCAAGTCCGGGTCGAAACCGTCCTCGTTCGACTCCGTGGTGTAGAAGCTGTTCGGAGCCTGATCAATCCTGTCTTCGATTTTCCTATCAGAGCTGGCAGCCAGTCGGGTTATCGGGAGGTCTTTATTGCTAACGTTGTTGAACAGATAACTAGCCCAAGACAACTGCTTGACTCCTCCTGATCTCCAGGTAGTTATCTGGCCGCAGATGTGGAAGTGGCACATCACCTCCAGTAGGTCTCATATATTGCGGGAAACTCTTTTTCCAAAATGTGGAGCTCCTTAGTGGTAGGGACATATTCCTCATAAGAAATGTCCCCTGATGCCAGCCCCGAGACCTCATGCAGCTCGTGCAGTGCCAGGCCCATCTCTCCAACCGGGGTGAAGAATGTCCCCGTCAGAGAGTTATATCGCTCCAGGACTCCGAAGAATTGTGAGAGCTCGGTGGGATACCCCACTGTACGGCCCTGATCGCCGGGTATAGTCCCACATGCTCTAGCAGCTCTTTAAGATCGGTGAGGACAAAACCCACCATCCTGCTCCACCAAATATTCCCCGTAGAATGGATCCACCCATGCGCACGGAACTCGGTAGGATAGTCACCCTCCACTTCCATAAACGAGTTAAGGAAGGTAGCCGCAAGCTGTGGTATCTCTCCGACCAGAATATTGGATTTGCGCGACGCGGGGAATAGGCCGACGGTTGACCTGTCATGACTATCATGGCGGTTTACCCTCTGGAAGCCAAAGTCACCAAGGGTGATTTCAGGGACAGATTGGGAAATGTCCCATTCCATCTTCCGAGGGATGGACATGTGTTGGAAGTAGAACAACGGGAACATCCTCTCCATATCCGGAAGAAACAATCGTCCATCCCCTATCTGACGGAGCCATTTATAAGTTCCTTCAGACACACGACGGCCGTCATCATGAATGCGATCTCCAAAGAAGAAGGCAGGCTTCTCCAGCGGAACGCGAGCATCCGTTGTGAATGCTGCATCGGTCATAAGCGCCCGAAAGGTTCTCCTGTCAACATTAGAGAGCCTCTCCCTGCGATCCGGCGACTGGTCAGCAGTCAATGGGACACTCATTCTTTGCACGAAGGTCAAGCTCTGGTCAGCACCACCTACATGTCCAAAATGGCGCGTCTTGACGAGTGGGCCAGAAACATGTCGCACTGCGAAAGAAAAGGACACAATCAGATACTTCATTAAAAGCAAGGAGAAATGCTGAAAAATGCTAAGTGTTCATGACCCAAACGCAGAAGAGATACTGGACGCAGGAGTTATCAAACCCGCGTCCAGACCTGCGAATCTGCGCCCAAACGCAGAAGAGATACTGGACGCAGAAGTTATCAAACCCGCGTCCAGACCTGCGAATCTGCGTCCAAACGCAGAAGAGATACGGGACGCGGAAGTTATCAAACCCGCGTCCAGACCTGCAAATCCGCGTCATGGCACAAAACGCAAGGATCGAGTCCGCGTTTTGCAAACCAAGACTTGCGAATTTCTCTAAGTACTTGGACTCAGACGCCAGATTCATCAAATCAGCAGCTGATGGCGCAGAACGCAAGGATCATGTCCGCGTCCTGCAAACCAAGACCGCGTTCGAATCCTTCACAACTAGAGATTTCCTAAGTGAAAGATCCGAAACGCAGAGTTTAACGACGCCAGGTCATCAAACCTGCGTCCCGGTTATCATCTCAAGGACTGCGTCCGAGAATCAAACACGATTCTGTTTAAGGGTTCTTAGGGTTCTATGAACTTGTTTTAATGGCGAAACCCACGCCGAAGAGGCATTTTACCTCAGAAAACAGCCTCCTGCGCAGAGGAAGCGTCTCTCTCAGCCTCGGCGACGGTCGCCCTTGAGGACGATGCACTCGGTTTCATCTTGGGGGCCATTAAAGTTCAAAAATCCGATCGAGTTCGAAGATGAACAGAGAAGGAAATTCTTTCTTTTTTCTCAGCAAGTACGTTCAGAGAAGAGGATGCATCTCTCCAACTGTTGCCTTTTATGGGCACAGGGATTCGCGAAGATACGCGGCGCGTGGCCCGGTAGACGCTGCAGCGAGTCACCGCTTGACGCGTGTAACCAAATCGTTTCTGAACGGAGAAATCATGCGTCGCAACCCCGCCACGAGTCAGCAGTCGACTGGAGCAGTTCATTTAATGAAACCAGGAAATCCGCGCGCCAAAAGGCGAAATTTCGCCGGTTCCCTAGGCCAGCTGGCGGCGTAATCATGACATGGCACAGAATTCGCGCCCAAAGAACGCACCTCCTCGATGGACATGCCACGTCAGCCTCTCCAGGAATGCATTTGGAAGGTCGCGTCTCTCTAAGAAATTCGCGTCCTTTCAGTCTGGCCAAATATCGCGTCTACCTTCTGAAAATCAGTCGCGTCTCCAGTGCCAAAGGACGCACGATTACAGAAAATCGCGCCTTTTACAGCAGTACCATCTCTGCTTTTGAAAAAGAACTGCGTTTGGCCTTCTGCTTCTGCAAAATCAGTTCAACAGTACACTGACGCAAGCAGACGACCAACCACTCCTGGCTTAAAGCGCGCCAATGACAGACTAAAAGCAATCGGAGAGGTTTAGACTGTGCATCTAAACACTCAACATGATCGACTCTGGGAGCTTCAAAGAGTTCAACAGTACACTCACAAAGGCCAACTCCAGATAAGATCAAACCCGGAGCATTAATAGTCCAATCATAAAGGCGAACGCGGCTAAAATCCAAAGTATTCCGAAATCCGTCCCATTTAACTGCGGAATGTCGAAAACTTTGGAGGGGGTTCTGTAGGCTGTCTAAAAATATCCAACAGACAAGCTACTAAGAAAGCAGAGTTCCAGCAACAAGGCGCGTCGGCCCGAAGCCCGCGTCTCAGCAACAAGGCGCGTCGGTCCGAAGCCCGCGTCTCAGCAACAAGGCGCGTCGGCCCGAAGCCCGCGTCTCAGCACAAGGCGCGTCGGCCCGAAGCCCGCGTCTCAGCAACAAGGCGCGTCGGCCCGAAGCCCGCGTCTCAGCAACAAGGCGCGTCGGCCCGAAGCCCGCGTCTCAGTTGCAACTACCCGAAATAAGGGGCCAGTCACCGCACATGTAGCAGGAAGTGGCCCCTCATTGTGGAGCGTTTTCAGGGGGCACGATCACCCCCTAAAACCCTATAAATAGTCCCGTCACTATTGAAGGGGACGATTGACGACGAGAAGGAAAAAGGACGACAATCAAAGGAGAGATCAACGACAAAGGGAGGAGACTCTTCAGCGAGCTTACTGAGTACTAGCCGCTCTTCGCCTACCTCCTCTTTGAGAGTTTTGGTAGACGGAGCTGAGTTACTCTTTCTACCAACCGAAGAGGAGACCCCCGACGGTCCAGGACGGTCATCTGGTCAACGGAGAACAAGATTCACTCTCCATCGCCACACGAAGAACCCAGCCTTAAACAAAGGGAAGATTCAGACATCCTCCCTCCCTTGTAACTGGAAAAGAAGGAAGAGTAGTTCTTTTGGTTGTAATCATTTCGCTTGAAATCAAAGAAATCTTTTACAGCTAAAACCACTTTCTCCGACCACAAAGTCTTCCGGCGCGTACAATGAGTAGTATGCCACCTCAGAAAGTATAGCATGAAACAGGTAAAGTAACAACGCATACATGTAACATGATAGCGGAGAAATGATCAGGAATAGTAACAAGTACATCTAAACAATAGTAGACATGTATCAGGCAAGTCATGTTATTTATACAATAGTAGCAATCAGTACCACCTGGTATTATAATCAATCTCTTCCAGTGTCCCATACCACTGGCAGTTCATACTGGAGCCCGCACTCCAGTCGAACCCATCCGGACATGGCCTACGGGTACCATTATCCAAACGAGAGAGTGACCAAATAACAAGTGTTCCCGACGTCACTATTGTGTATACTATTTTATTATGTTAATTGGAAACCCATAGTCGAGGAGTTCTTATTATCGGGTAAGTGTATCCCGTGCATACCCGGGATCACGGCCTTTATCAAACCCCTGGCTGCTAAGACTAGAGCCCTCCGCTAAAAGGGGAACAATAATCAAGTAACGAGAGCTCATGGAGCAATTGGTAGGTAGCATTACCATCCCCTACAGTGGGAGAACAATATGGATCCAGTACATCACCCGATAAGATCTAATCAACCGTCAAGTCTCCCCCATACCCCAGTTAGCTTTATGATCTGATATATCAAGTATACAATGTAACAAGAACAAATACAGGACATGATACGGGTAACATGATAACTGGACCTGAGCTCTGTTGATAGCATAGAACAATATAACGGGAAACGGGAACAATATAACGGGAACAATATAACGGGTGTTGACACTTAAAAAGACAAGATTCTCATTGGTCCGAACGATGTCTAAACTTGTTGACATTTACAAAAGACAAGGGACAGACGAGCTGAAGACCAGTTTTCACCCACCTCCAAGGGACAAGGAAGCGGTTTTGGACTCCACTGATCCAGCAAGCAGAACAGTGAGCCCGGGATGTTTCTAAACAGACCTCAGCAGGTCTAAGATGCTAACATTTAGCATTACATTAGCCCAAGGAGATAGCCTCGATTGAGAGGCTAGCATCATCCAACTTCGCCAGGAAGCTAACTGATAGCTTCGCCGAAAAGCTCTTTTTCAGGATTTCGCTAAGGATTGCCTCTAGCTCCGCTATGAGCTTCAAAGCGGGCAGCTCCGATATCAGCCTGCTATGGTCAACCTTTGACCAATCAAATCTCCTGATGAGATTGGATTCAAACAAATCAAATCCAATCAGGATTCAAATATGGCAGGTGATTGCCGCAATCTCTTGACTCTCTTGAAACGGTAAGAGAATCAGAGAAAATCCTCCAACGAGATGGAAAGGATCAAAACAAATCGGAAAGATCGACCGACTTGCCATTTCCTAGCTCCGCAGAAGCTATCCTAGCCTCGCAGCAAGGCTACTTTCCAAATTCAAACAGATTCGGTTCAATCTGTTTCCATATCTTTAAAGGGGACGATTATACCCTTACTTTCCCTATAAATAGCCCATCAAGGGTACAGAGATGAGGGACGGAGAGATCGATCAGATCGGGAGAGACTTCAAAGAAAAAAAAAAGAGAGGACTCCACAAGCAGAGGCTTCTTTACAACGCACCGTGCGTTCTCGAATTCAGAGACTCTTTAGAGAATACTTCTCTCTTTCAGGGTGGTGATACCCTAGCAACCTCTTTTCCTCAAGGAATCTCCGGAACCAGGCGAGAAGGAATTCCTCACAGAAGGCAGTTTTGAGAAGTAGCAAGAGGGTTCTACCAACCCTCTATTCTCTGATTCCCGGAACCAGGCGACAAGGGAATCTCATCGCTCGCATCGTCAAAGGGACAAAGTGGTCGCGCGCTGACCAGACTCCTATCGGCACACTTCTCCAGAATCTCTGAGGAGATCTACTTGTAATCTTTTTTTTAAGAATACTTGTAATTTAGCTCCTCAAACTCTTTTTTGTAAGTTTTTCCCCCTTTGCAAACATAATGGAAAACAAGATGGCGACTCCGCTGGGGACTGTATTCTCCTCTGCTGAGAATCAAGTGTCGCAGTGCGACGAACAGACCTTCGGGTCTATCTCTGAATTCAGAAAAGCCGGTGCAGCCAGATCTTCTCTGACTAAATCTTCAAGTAAAGTCTCTGCGAAGACGGAAAAGGTTCTCTACAAACCTGCCGCAGTTCTCTGGCGCAACAAGGAAACATGCCCGCAGCCCAGATCCTGCACTTTTGAGAACCTGGTTATCCAGATCGATCAAGGAAGATTTGAAGAAGTCCTCTCTGGGGGTGGCCTGACGCTTCGAGCACGGAAGCACAGGAAGGTCTTCATGACCAAGGTTTCAGATCAGAAACCAGAGGCGGAATTTTGCCAGCACCCCACAGCCCCGCTTGTGGCTATTCAAGTTCCCTGCGAACCTAGAAGACCCCTGTCAAGGCTGATATGGAAGCCTAAACAAGAGTCTTCAACTAAAGCTCCCGGTATAGTCATGCCGAGACTGCGCCTCTCCCGCGAAGAAAAGGGTAAGATGCCCATCTGCCCTGACGATGCTGCCAGCCATGAAGTCACGACGGCAATCATACCGTCACCTGAATCAAGGGCAGCAAAGCCTTTTGTCAGCCTCGCTTCCACAAGCGAAGCTATTGTACCACAAAATTCACTGGGTTCGCGGCCGCAAGGCTAAGACCGCAGTGTTATCTGAGGTTGATCCCCTTCGCAGCAGAATAGCGGGCAAAGCACCACAGCGTGCTCCGCTCCCCAATTCATCAGGCACTAAGCTCGCACCCGTCGGTGAAGCTAGCGCAAAAGTACTATTCAGTACTAATCCCTTCTGCAGGGATAAGAAGAACGGAGCATCATCCCTTGTACGCTCCAGAAAGGCCTCTCCATGGGTTTGTTCAGGCTCTGTTGAGCCTAACCTGCGACAATTCCTGGTAAGCGAGCGGAAGCCGGAGCCCCTCCGAACTACTTTCCCCTGTTGTCAAAGAGGATGCCGACTTGTGACAATCCATTCAACCCGCTGCCGGCTACATCCAACTATGGCTGTATCTCCGCACGGCAATCGGTGTTTGACCGGTTGTCACACATGCCACAGAGAAGCATCATGAAAGGAGCACTTCGCGAGGCCCAGCCTTCGCGTCCGTCAACATGACCGAAGAGGACGAGAGCGACACAGGGAAGGTCATACATCTGATGATACCCCTTTCGGCTCCCCAGATCCAGATTATAGCCCGGCTTGGGTGAAGTCTTGGTGCAAGAAGAAGGTGTTTTTCGAAACACCAGATCCAAGGTGGCGATACCCTATAATTATGAGCAGCCTTCCTCCTCGACGGTCCCAACCGTGCCACAGCCCAGGCGGTCACCCCAATCATCCGATGGAGAAGATGAAGACAGCGGGTATGCCTCTTCAGCAACAGTCAGTTCTGTGCGAACGGACAAAGCATCGGTCAATATGACCGATAACGCCAATGATGACCTTCGTCGGCGTTTGGAAGCTCAAGAGCAAACCTCCAGGACCCAGCAGGAAGCCCTAGACAATATTCAACAGATGCTTGCCCAACTCCTCAGCAATCGGGGCGGCGATGATACCGGAAGCCACCACGATGAGGAGGAACACTTTAGCAATGATCCGAAATCCAAGGGAGGTTCTTCCCTAGATGCTGAAGTCCTTAAAGGCCTTCAAGCTCAAATTTCATCCCTGGCTCAGAAGGATGAATTGAAGAAAGTGGGGGTAGTCCGTCCTTACCCACTGGAATGGGATTCGGTGCCATATCCGCCAAAGTTCAAACCACCAACGTTGCATACGTATGATGGTAAGAGCTCGCCCAATCAGCACATCTACTATTTCCGGTCCCAGACCGGTAATGTTCTAAATAACGACGCCATCATGGCTAGGTTGTTCATCGGCACCTTGAAAGGGGTGGCATTCGACTGGTTCCAAAGCCTTCCTCAGGGCTCTATCAATTCCTGGGTCGACCTAGAAACTCGGTTCCTCTCTCGCTTCTATGAGGATGACACCGAAGTGACCATGGACAAGCTCCTTTCCACTGTGCAGAGGAAAGGCGAATCTGTCCGTGAATACATTGAGCGGTTCAGAAATCTATCTCTGATGTGCCCAGCAGGGATGCCTTTACCCATGCTTTTACAAACATGCAGACACAACTTCTTGGATCAAGTAGAAGTCCGCATGGGGGCTGTCAAGGCCCACACTTGGAAGGAACTGGTCGAACAAGCTGAGATAGCCGAGAAATCGGCTAAAAAGTTCGAGCCATCCGCCCCTAGAAGCAAATGGGGCGCGAACAACAAAGGGCGCAGCGATCTCCCGCAGTCTTCCCAAGCTAAAGGGAAGGAAATTATGTCCGTCGAGCTGACCGGGGACATGCAGTCAAAGGCCAAGAAGAGCAGCTTCAACAATCAGGAGCCCAAGTTCCCTCCTAAACAGTACTCCTTCAAAGACGACCAGGTGGTCACGATATTCCATCTGCTCCACAAAGGGAATAAGATGAAGTTGCCAGATGCTCGACGCCCTGATGAGATAGGGCGCACAAATGATCCCAAGTACTGCCTCTACCACAGGATGATCCACCATCCTACTGACAAGTGCTATGTTCTCAAGGATAGAATTCAAGCCTTGGTCGACGCCGGAGTCCTCACACTGAAGACGGAACAGAAGAAAGTCACTGCCAATATGGTAACTCTCGAGTTCGGCACTGCCCAGAAGGTCACAGTTCCTGACGGGACCTATTCAGCCCGGCGCCGCGGTTGGAAGTCAAGCATCATCCAGCCATGACTCAATACAACAAGGGTCTCGTCCTTTGACATTGGAGACGGGGGAAGTTATGTGGATACACCCTGACCTCGTCCAAGACGTACAGCGGACGTCGAAGAACTCCAGCAAAAAGGGCAAGTCCTGCAATGCCATCTCTGTCCTGCCAGATGATGGTAATCTTACTTCGGCTTCCCTCAGCGATTCAGAGGGAGAGAAGCATGCCTGTACAGCGCAGGCAGATGCGCCCCAACAGACGGGCACCCGGTCTGGAAAAGTCATATCAAAGGCAGTATGACAAGCCTACTGACGAGATACAGCAGCAAACGACGTCAGTACCAATGCCGGCATCCACTCCAATTCCAGCCAAGGGAAAGGAAAAGCCTAAGGAGGTGCGGTTCGACCATGTGTTGAAGAAACCACCAAGCCAAGGGCTGGACACGCCCTTTCGCTTTGATATATTGGCCCACTTAGCCAATATCCCGGCTCGTATCACAATACACGAGCTTCTTCGTCTCTCTAAAGAGACAAGAGAGGCACTCAGAGATGCGCTGGCCAACTCGGAGTCCTTTCTGACATGCATGCCCGAGGTTCCTGGCGTTGAGATGCGGCCTTCCTGCTCAGAGTGTCACCACGCAATCCAAGGTGCCTGCTATTACCTTTACGGCGGAAGATATGCTTCTCAAAGACAACAAGCATGATCGACCTCTGTACTATACCGGATATATCGGTTCAACATGCATTGAAAGAGTACAAGTCGATCCGGGGTCTGCACTCAGCATCATCCCCAAAAGGCTCCTCTATTTCCTCGGCATACCATTGTACAGGTTGTCCGCAACCACCACTACAATATACGATTTCAATGCCGGGAGCAGTCATCCACTTGGGAAGATTCGGCTCCGCTGCAGAATCGGAAGCCTGAAGTCAGAGGTGACATGCTATGTCATCGATGCGGACACATCATACAACCTGCTACTGGGACGACCATGGATCCATGCCAACTGGATCGTTCCTTCTACTCTCCACCAATGCTTCAAATATGTTGAAGATGATGCGACAGTACGAACTGTCTTCGCTGAGAAGCAACCCTTCAAGGGGGTGGAAAACTACTTCACTGATGCTATCCTATATCAAGAGGCTAGTGGAACGCCGGGAGAACCATTGCCAGACGATGATGAAAGTGGCAATGAGGCGGATTCGGAATCCGAAACGGGCATGCCAGCCATTCTGATTGGCGAGCCAATTGTAGCATGCTTTAATGATCCCCGATGTAAGATCCCTCCTGAAGAAGAAGGCGAATGGATAATTAATGATAATATTTCTTTTGATTATCCTGCGAGCATCGAGTCGATTAAATCCATAATGGATGGCTCTCTTCATATGCCCGTACATAAGCCGAGTGTGGCTAGCACATCTGTGGAAGCCGTAGAAGGGGCCACGCTGGTAGTCCCTCCGTCCAAGCAAGGCCAGGCGCCGATAATCTTCGGCAGAGCCCGGCCAGGGAGATTCTCAACTACAGACTCAAGCTCAGAGTCAGATGCTCCACAGTTCTTTCATTACGCGCCATCAGCGCGCCACATTATGAAGAAGATGGGTTACAACCTGAAGCAGGGAGCGGGCCTAAACTTCGGAAAAGGAAGACGCAGCTTGATGCGTAACTCCGTCCCAAGAGGGAAACCTGCAAATTACTATGATAGTACACGCAGGGGGTTAGGGTATGTCACACCCACATCATCAACAACAGTTCAAGTCAAAGGCGATGGATCGATCCCATCACAGTCGGCCTCATCCTCCGAATGGGATTCTGATGTCAGCATAGGAGGGATATTCGAAAGCCTCATGACTTCAAGCAGTCAGTTGGAACCCGCAGAGGTTGCCGATGAGGAATCATGGGCCCAGCATTGAGCCTTCAATGGGAAAAGCGGTTTGAGCTGTGCGAGCCACCTACCGAAGACAAGGTGACCCAGGTCAACTTGGGCAGTCAAGATCATCCCAAACCGATTTTCATAAGTGAAAGCCTATCACTTATCGAAAAGGAAGAATTGATAATGCTCGTAAAAGAGTATATAGATGTCTTCGCCTGGAGCTATGAAGACATGCCTGGACTTGATCCACAGGTCGCTATGCACCGTCTAAACATCAAGCCCGACGTTAAGCCAGTCAAGCAGCAACAACGTCGGTTCCGCCCAAACATCATGGAGGCTATTGAAGCCGAAGTTCATAAGCTCATTGCTTGTGGCTTCATCCAGGAGGAACAACATCCAGATTGGGTGGCTAACATAGTCCCCGTCCTCAAGAAAATGGCAAAATACGGATCTGCATCGACTACCGTGATCTCAATACGGCCTGTCCCAAAGATGAATTCCCACTGCCGATCACTGATGTCATGATCGACAACACATGCGGGTTCGAAAGGATGTCTTTCATGGACGGCTTCTCAGGGTACAACCAGATCAAATGTATCCTGATGACGAGAAGCATACTTCTTTCCGAACGCCATTGGGGTATACTGCTACACTGTAATGCCCTTCGGACTGAAGAACGCCGGAGCAACCTACCAGCGGGCGATGAGCATGATCTTCCGCGACCATCTCCGAAAGACGGTGGAATGCTATGTTGACGACATTGCCGTCAAAAGCCGCAGCAAAGATGAACATCTTCGCGATCTGAGAACGATGTTCGACATAATGCGGGCTCATCAGCTGAAAATGAACCCGACAAAATCCTTCTTGGGAGTGTCTAGTGGCAAATTCCTTGGTTTATTGTCACATCAAAAGGAATTCATCTTGACCCAAACAAAGTCAAAGCCATCCAGGACATGCATCCACCAAGGAACCTCAAAGAGCTCCGAGGCTTGCAGGGCAGATTAGCCTACATCAGAAGATTCATAGCAAATCTTTCGGGCCGTTGCCAGCCCTTTACCCGTCTCATGAAAAAGGGTACTGCCTTCATATGGGACCAAGCCTGTCAAGAAGCTTATGAAGACATTAAGAGGTATCTCACAAAACCTCCGGTCTTAGTGGCCCCTACATCAGGGAAACCATTCTTGCTTTATGTAAAAGCTCTGGACTATTCCCTCGGTGCCCTCCTCGCTCAGAAGGACGACAATGGCCATGAGCAGGCCATTTATTATCTGAGCAAGACTCTCATAGGAGCGGAATCTCGCTACAATCCTATTGAGAAAGAGTGTTTAGCTCTCGTCTTCGCTGTCCAGAAGACACGACATTATTTGTTGGCCAAACCATACATGTCATCTCCAGGGTGAACCCTTTACGTCTTCTCATGACGAAGCCAGGGTCGCTGAATTCGAGGTTGGCTAAATGGGCACTTCTGTTGTCTCAATACGACATGACCTTTACTCCTCAGAAGGCAGTTAAAGGCCAGGCCCTTGCAGAGTTCTTAGCTGCTCATCCAGTTCCAGAACATTCAAAACTTCACGAAGACATCCCTGATGAGGTCTTCGAATCTAATGCAACCTCAGTAGAGGAAGTGTGGCAGAAGTTCTTCGACGGAGCATCGCGAATGGGCCCCAAAGGGAAGATTATTGCCGAAGTGGGGGTTGTGTTCATCTCCCCACAGGATCATATCCTTCCCAGAGCATTCTCCTTGACAGAATCATGCTCTAATAATGTAGCGGAATACAATGCTCTGCTCATCGGTCTCCAGCTCGCCCATGGAATGGGGGTACGCTACCTTGAAGCTTATGGCGATTCAAAGCTGATCATTAGCCAGGTAAAAGGCGAATATGAAGTCCGCCATGAGGACTTGGTGCCTTATATCATACAGCCATCGAACTGGCTAGCCTATTTGAAGGCTTCTACATCGGGCATGTGTCTCGATCTCAGAACACCAAGGCGGATGCTCTCGCTGCATTAGCGACAACGCTAGCCTTGCCAGCCGACACCGAGTATCACCTCACAGTCGCAACCCGACATCTTGTATGCTCCAAGCATATTCTAAGGATCCAAGAGGTCCATAATATCTCCGTGGATCTTGAGCCGAGGGATTGGCGCTTCCCTCTCATTGACTACGCTCTGCACGGTCTGCTTCCAGACGACCCCAAAGAAGCGGCGTCCATCAGACGAAGGTCACTCCGTTTCTACTATGATCCTACTATGAAGACACTCTACCTACCGTCGTTCATATGACGGTGTCCTCCTCCGTTGCCTTTCCCATTCAGAGGCACAGGAAGTGCTTAAAGAAGCACATGATGGCATTTGCGGAGCTCATCAGCCAGGTCCAAAGCTTAAAGACAGGCTGCACAGACTTAGGTACTACTGGCCGACCATGATGGCCGATGCCACCCAATATGCACGAAGGTGTAAGGCATGCCAGGTCCATGCAGACTTCATACACCAACCTTCGGAGTTGCTCCACCCTACTGTCGCTTCATGGCCATTTGAAGCATGGGGAATCGATGTCGTAGGGCCAATCAGTCCCTCTTCGGCAAGAGGTCACCGGTTTATCCTGGTAATAACCGATTACTTCTCAAAATGGGCAGAGGCCACACCGTTGGCCGAAGTTAAAACCTCCAATCTGGTTAGCTTCATCAAACACCATGTCATCCATCGATTTGGTGTCCCCAGGCGGATCATCCACGACAATGGTCCTCAATTCATAAGCCAAGGATTCTATCGGTTCTGCGACAAATACCGAATTCAGAATATGGCTTCAACAGCTTACAATCCTACCGCCAATGGTTTAACAGAGGCATTTAACAAGACAATCATCAAGCTGCTCAAAAAGTTTGTCTCCTCGAACAAGCGAGATTGGGACGAAAAGCTCGGTGAATGCCTTTGGGCTTACCGGACTACGGTTCGGACACCGACAGGCAATACGCCTTTCTCCCTAGTATATGGGTGCGAAGCGGTCATCCCATTGGAAATCCAGGTGCCATCATTGCGGGTAGCCTTGACTACTAAGATGACATCAGAAGACAATGATCGCCTGCGTCTTCAAGAGCTCGAAGCCCTGGACGAGAAGCGGCTGCAAGCTCAGCAACACATCGAGCTATATCAGGCTCGGATGTCAAAAGCCTTCAATAAGAAGGTCAAGCAGAGAGTCTTCCAGAAAGGAGACCTGGTCTTAGCCGTCAGACGACCGATGATCATGACGCACAAGACCAAAGGCAAATTTCAGCCTAAATGGGAAGGACCGTTTGTGATAGAGACAGTCTATTCAAACGGAGCATACCGCCTTACAACTGCAGATGGCGACCTACTCATGATGCCGATCAATGGCAAATTCTTAAAGAAGTATTATCCTTAATCGAGGATCCTTCTCTCGATCAAGTTAACATTACACCTCTGATCGAGATCCGCACGTCCGAAATGCGCACAAAGAGAGCCTCTCTCTTTCTCCAAGCATACCAAACCTGTTGGTGGCTGGGGTTTGCTTAAAATCCCAAGGGATCTGCTCCCACTTGATTCCCTCTCCAGAATCACTTACCAATTCTCATCCATAGAATGGTAAGACCACATATTCCGCTGTTACGTTAACATTAAACCTATGACAGCAGTCCCCTCATTTCTCCTCATGAGAGCGAGACCTCCAAAGTCACTTACCAATTCTCATCCATAGAATGGTAGGACCACACATATTCCGCTGTTACGTTAACATTAAACCTATGACAGTGATTTCCTCGTTTCTCCCCGAGAAAACGAGACCTTTTTCAAATCCAATCCTAATTGTGAAGCTTGGTGGCTTCTCAACCAGTTATGTCATTGCGACCTCTGAACTGGCAGATAGCCAAGTTTCATCTACTATTGAGCTTAGTGGCGTCTCAATTGGTTACGTCATCGCGACCTCTGAACCAGCAGACAGCTAAGTCTCGATCCCGAGTCCTGTTGACATTTACAAAAGACAGGTCTCGATACTTGTCGACATTTACAAAAGACGAGTATCACTCATTGTGAAGCTTGGTGGCTTCTCAACCAGTTATGTCATTGCGACCTCTGAACTGGCAGATAGCCAAGTTTCATCTACTATTGAGCTTAGTGGCGTCTCAATTGGTTACGTCATCGCAACCTCTGAACCAGCAGACAGCTAAGTCTCGATCCCGAGTCCTGTTGACATTTACAAAAGACAGGTCTCGATACTTGTCGACATCTACAAAAGACGAGTATCACCTATTTTGAAGCTTGGTGGCTTTCAACCAGTTATGTCATTGCGACCTCTGAACTGGCAGATAGCCAAGTTTCATCTACTATTGAGCTTAGTGGCGTCTCAATTGGTTACGTCATCGCGACCTCTGAACCAGCAGACAGCTAAGTCTCGATCCCGAGTCCTGTTGACATTTACAAAAGACAGGTCTCGATACTTGTCGACATTTACAAAAGACGAGTATCACTCATTGTGAAGCTTGGTGGCTTCTCAACCAGTTATGTCATTGCGACCTCTGAACTGGCAGATAGCCAAGTTTCATCTACTATTGAGCTTAGTGGCGTCTCAATTGGTTACGTCATCGCGACCTCTGAACCAGCAGACAGCTAAGTCTCGATCCCGAGTCCTGTTGACATTTACAAAAGACAGGTCTCGATACTTGTCGACATTTACAAAAGACGAGTATCACCTATTTTGAAGCTTGGTGGCTTTTCAACCAGTTATGTCATTGCGACCTCTGAACTGGCAGATAGCCAAGTTTCATCTACCATTGAGCTTAGCGGCGTCTCAATTGGTTACGTCATTGCGACCTCTGAACCAGCAGACAGCTAAGTCTCAATCTCGATGCTTGCTGACATTTACAAAAGGCAAGTATCTCCCCTTTTAGCCCCGCAATGGGCTAACCTCGAGACTGGCAACATCTCAATTGGTTATGTCATTGTGACCTCTGAACCAACAGACAGTCATGTCTCATTATCCAAACAGCAGAAGTCAAAAGGAAAATTTCTATTAAAGCCAAAAAGATGGGATACATGGAGGAGCATATACAATGGCCTACAGGCGTAAATGGTAAGACCGAATCCGATCCCCGAGCGAAGCTAGCCTCGTTCTCCTGTCATCAGCAGCCTGTGCCAGCGCCTGTGATCTCAGCTCATCCTCATCGAAGTCCACCGCCTGAGCCAGACGAGCCTCGACCTCCGCCAAAGTCGCCCTCTGTGACGACTTCTGCCGTGCCAGTTCCTCACTCCGAGCCCTGAGCTGCTTAAGCCGCGCAGACTCTTCATGACGCATCTGTGTAGCTTTGGATAAGAGGAGATTTGCCTTCTGGATCTTCTCTTCGGCCCTCTTAACCTTATCTTCGGCATCAAGAAGAGCACTGGTGGAAGCGTCAATTGCACTCCCAACCTCTGCTTGCTCTGTCTCCAAGGACTTCAAGTCAGAGGAGATAACCTCAGCAGCCTCTTGAGCGGCGAGCTGAGCCTCGCGCCTTTGGGCGACAAGACGTGTGAGCCGTTCATCAGCCAAAGACGCTGCGTCTGAACGATGAAATGGCGCCATTCCTCCACGTCCTTCTCAAGGTCAGCTACCAGAAGCTCTAGAGCAGCAGCTTGATGGTACCCCTCAAAGTCCCGGATACACTCAATGCCACGGGAGAGAACCATCTTCAGCTTCGAGAATGGCACAGGCGAGCCCTTCAAGACTAGACCGATAGTCTGCTCCAAACTGTTATAGAAGCTGTCGACCAGATTACCGATGAAGTCATTCTCAACTTCATCAATCCTTGAGACAACCTCGGAGCAATCTACCATCCTAGTCGACACCGCCGCAGAAGAAGAAGCGGGAACATCGACAGCAGCAGGGCAAGCCAAAGGTGACCTCAGCGGACTCCTCAGCGACACCAGCACGCCAGCCACCGCGGAGGTAGGACTGGCAACCACCTCCTGAGCAGCAGGCTCGACAATCAAAGTCGGGGAACTAGGGTCCATGATCACCCTCAGCCCCGCACTGGGCAAAATTGCCGGCACCTCACTCGGTGATGTGATCGGGAGTGAGGATACCTCCGGGACTGTCGTCCCTTCAGCCTCTCGCCTTTCAGCTGACGTGGGCTGATAAGGAGGCAAGTCGCCATACAACACGTCCAACATGGCAACATCCGCCGTGGACGAAGCACTCAACCCACCCTCTGACCTTCCAGGGGAAGTCTCCGACTCCTTCAAAGCCGACGCATCTTGAGGCCGAACGCCTGCAATAAAGCCATGGTCAAAAAGCAGATGCAGTAAACAAGAGGAGATCAAAAGGTCGTCATTTTACCGAAGGCTGATGTTACTTCGTCAGCCTCATCAGTCTCTAGGGGTTCCATCGCGAAGTTCTTGCCAGAATCAACGCGGATAGCCGGCCTGCTCGCCGATTCCCCCGCAGACCACCCGATAGAGCTCGATGCCATAGGACCTCCTTTAGAAGTCCCAGCGCCCGAGAGCCAATGTCGGCCGCATCACCTCCAGATTCCTCCGAGCGAGTAAAGGAACCAGCTGCAGCTCCATAAGCGAATAGAGGATCATACTGATCCCCTTGCTCCCCATGCTCCTCAGCTCCTGCAACAAAAAGCAAATGATGAGTTATTTAAAGTGCGCTGAAGGCATATTAGATGGGGGGGCCAATCTTACCAGTAGTCGGTTCAGCAACCGACAGCTCAGCCACTAATGGAGCAGCAGAAGGAGGCGCAGCAGAGGGCTCACCCTCTACCACGATGGTAGGAGTCTGGCGACGGGGCCTCTTCGCCGACGACTTCCTACGGGATCCACTCCCACGCTTCCTTTTGAAGTGGACATCAGAGTCCTCTTCTTCCACTCCTCCACATGTTGTGAGGGAGCTGTCCCCACTACACCAGACCCGGCTTCACGAATATCAGCTTCATGGGCATCAGCCCTCGTCCCTACCTCAAAGCGAGGGCTCCCTGCATCAGAAGCCCCGCTGTCCCCTACAGCGATGAACTCCTCTATGCCAGGAACACGGACTCGTTTGCCCTCCATCTTATCAGAAGCCTTCTGCCTCATCCGATGAGAAATTAACTTCACACCCGAACGGTTGGCATTAAACCCAGCAGGTGTGGAGTTCGAAGCCGCATACCATTGGCAGAAACACAGGGTCGTCCAAAGGCCGGGATCCCTCAGCGGCGTGCGTAGCCACGCTCCAGTGCCATCCGCGGTAAAGAACCGCCAAGCACGAGCCCCATCAATGAGGCTCCCCATGAAAGCCAGGTCCGGATTGGGGTTGCCCACGTACAACTGGTCATACCCAAATTGGCGGGCAAACCGGCTCGGGACGTAGGGCTCCAGGTAGCAGGTATCCCCACTCCTGTACAGCAAATGCGAGGGCCGGATACAGACCAGCCACTCGAAAACACCCCGACTCATGGGAGACCGACCTGACTCCAC
Source organism: Agave tequilana (assembly GCA_038442645.1). Taxonomy (NCBI): domain Eukaryota; kingdom Viridiplantae; phylum Streptophyta; class Magnoliopsida; order Asparagales; family Asparagaceae; genus Agave; species Agave tequilana. The sequence goes on along the minus strand of JAVJIF010031164.1, from coordinate 22,222 downwards.
ATCATGGAATTCCTCGTTGTATCCTGCACCCCGCAGGCGAGGAAAACAACGGAACAGACTATAAGCGTCATAACGACGCACTAACTTACGGGCCTCGGCCACATAAGTTTTCTGCCACGAACGGCCTTCAAAGCGACGGAGAAGCGTCGTTTGAACACCCTGCGGAGGGTCTTCCCCAGCTCCAATCAAACTGGGGCAGTGCAAGGCGAACCACGCCATCAAGTAGGTGTACGGTAAACCTACCCTAGGATTGGGTCCGTCACAAGGCAGGACGGCACCCTTCCCTCGCCTTGACGCCATTGGCCTGCAGAAAGCCTCCGTCAGTGCACGAAGGCCCCTCTGAATACAACACACCATGGCCGGAGAAGACCCAGACGGTGGCCATGGACCAAGCGGACGGCAGGCAGCAGCACATTCGGGTGGACGATGTCACCCGAAGAAGAAGGCACGACACACTTCTTTAACCAGATGGTTAAGAAGCCGGCCAGCAACGCCTTGCGAGACATAGGCCGACGGGCCTGATGGTAAAAGCTACGAAGAACATCACCCTTCCCGAAAGGACCATCATCTTCTGCCACGACGATGTCCTTTTCAGCATGCACCTCCATCCTTGCCAAGATGTCTTCTTCAGCAACTCCGCAATGAGCTGCCTCAGGCGCACTAGTCATATCCGGGAACAAGTAATTCCCCCAGCTCTTCAAGCTCTTCGAGCTACCTTTGCCACCAGTGTGGATGCTGGAGCAAATGTGCAAATGGCACATCAATTCCCGATATGTCTCGAGCAGAGCAGGCTCCTGCTTCTCCAGAATAGCCAACTCCGCCTCACAGGAAAAGTACTCTTCATACGGAAGAGACCCGAAGGGCAAAGCAGAGATCTCCCGCATCTCGTGCAGGGCCATGCCCAACTCACCGACTGGGGTGAAGAAAGTCCCCGAGGCCGGACAGTACAACTCAAGGATGGCGTAGAAGCACGCCACCTTCATCTCGATACCGTAGCAGGTCGCCCTGACGGCCTCATGGAGGTTTAACCTCTCTAAGTCCCCCTCAAAATGAGTGAGGATATAGTTGGTCAACTCCGCCCACCACGATCTAGGAGGGTGGACCCAACCGGGAGTCCTGAAATCGGTGGCGGGTAGTTCCCATCAACTTCGCAGAACTGAGTGCCAAAGGTCGGCGCCGCAGCTGGGTTCTCTCCTACTGGAAGGTCCCGCGATACCTTACCAGGGTATAGCCCCATTATGCTACGAGGATGGCCAGCCCTCGAATAGCCGGACTGGAATGTCAACCTCCCGACACTTACAGACTCGGCATTTAGGCTCACGCCCCAAGCCATCTTCCGAGCCTGAGTTGCGCTCGCGCGAAGGAAGACAAAGCGAAATGTCGCTTAGTGGACGGGAGATAGAATCCCTCGCCGTCCAACTGGAAGATCCACTGGCCTTCATCGGCCTGCAGCTGGCGATCGGGATCAGGTGCAGCATCCCCGAACATGAAGTCAGGCTTTCTGTAAGCCTGACGGTCGATATCTTCAAGCGGAGCCGTAGTCAAGATGCTCCGTCCGCATGGCCTGCGGACGACCGTCCTGGATGAGCGTATCCCGTACAAGGGAGCTCGGCTCGCTGAACAATGAAGCCTGCCCATAGAACTGCAAGCTGATACTTCCGCCTGCTCGACTGGCTAGACCGAACAGACTGTTCTGGAGGCCGGAGGCGTAATGTACTGCAAAAGCAGAAATGAGCTATGATTAGTTCACCAATTAAGTGGATGCGAAAGCATAAAAATTCACTAAGACATAGCCTCGCCCAGCAAGCAGGGCCTGCAAGGCGATAGCTTTGAAAAAGCTTCGCTTCATGGATAAGACTGCATCTTTGCAGAAAATATCCAAAGCGCCAACTTCGCTTAAAGCAGGAAGTGGCATAGCCCTAAGGGCTGACGTCATCAAAAGGACATCATGGTCAACAGTCGTCCTTCGTGACCACGACTGAAGGAACAGACCCATATCCTGTTCCTCAACAGGATGGAGACTGCCCAAGCAATGGCTTCCTACGGAAGCCTAAGAGAAGAACTGTTCAGTTCTTAACTCCCTGGTGCAAGCAAAATAGGGAAGTTGAAGGGAAATGAGTTCCCTGATAAGGACAGATCATATTTGATCGTCCTAATGGTCAAATATCGACTCCAAAGGAGGAAGACCACCATCTCTAATCTGGGAGAAGAGTCTCTTACCAGTGACAGGTCGCTCAATGACCGGAGGAGGAGGGCCCTCCGCTGCAGAAGTCGCTGCTTCTTTTCCCGCTCGTCTTTTGGGCGCCATCGAAGAAATGCAAGAGTTCTTAAAGTACTCTGAGCAAAGGAGAAAGAAGGAGAGGAAAAGACAGAAATTTCTCTGAAAAAGGAGATCTTTTCCATGTTCAGCCCGATCGGGCTTTTATAGGCCAATCAGCGCCTAAATCGAGGCCTCGAAAAAGGGCACATGTCACCGTTTCGAAACAGTGCCCGAAGCGCCTGAGGCGCTTTCCAAAGAGCGCCGGTTCAACTCTACTAAGAGTTAACTTCGCACTAGTGCAAAAGTGCGGACTTCGCACAATCCTTCAAGGGCTTCGCTGAAAGACCTACCTTAGCCCTCTAAAAAGCGTGCTGCTCGCGATACACACCAGTCTCGCGAAGATCATTCGAAGGAAGGACTATGTCCTTAGCTCCGCACACAGTTTAGCCCAGCAATGGCCAAACTCTCAGTGAAAGTAAGCAAAAATCAGATGATCAGACGATGAACTTTCATTGATTCAAAAGCAAGGGTACATTTGATATTACATCAAAGTTGTGTTTAACACACCAAGTTACCTAACAAGGTCATTTGCATACAAGCGGTTTTATCTGCTCCCAGGCCAGAACCAAAGGGACAGGAAGGCCTTCCTCCTGCATAAGGCTGTAATCAGTGGTGCCACAAGGACACGGTCATTTTTCTCCACAAAATGGCAAATCTTGCCAGGCCATTTTTGTTGAAGCCTGGCAATAAAAACCTATCACCGCCAACACGATAGATCACGTATAATGGGAATTGGCAGTGGTACCAGTGATCTAACAGGCGCGATACCCGCCTTCCTGAAGTGGATCGCCCCCAAAGGCCACCAAAGTTGAAAGTCGGCAATGATGCCGGCGATCCCACAGGCGACGCCCATTATCTTGAAGCGGATCCTCTCCGATAAAGGCGGCGGCCAGCCTCACCTCAGAACGAATCATCTCGGATAAGAGGCTGCCAACAGCCTCTGGGACGCGCACTCGCTGCCCCGAATTGTTCCTCCTGCTTAAAAGTAAAGCTTCAACAGGGGAAGCATAAGGCGATTTCATGGTTTCTTCTATCAAGTTACCAGACTGGCAAGCATAGCTCACTGCAAGGCAAATTGGAGCAAGTTAGCAGTCAAGCACAGAAAGAGCTGCAAAAACATTAAGTCAGATTCTTCAGCGGCAAAGTGATCCGACTTCAGTCAAAGCAGAGGATAAGCCCCGCCTGCGCAGCAACCATGGGCTGGCTCAGCAAACGCCAAGTCCTAGCCTCACCTCTATGGCAAAGTCAGACACAGTCTCAACATTCACCAATATGGCAAGACTGGCTCAACCTTTGAAGAGACCAAGTCCTAAGTTCTGCCTGTGTAGCGGACTTAACATGCAGTGATCTTTCTCGGATCAAATCAAGACGATGGCTTCGCAGAGAGCCATGATGAGATCCTTCTCTGCAGATCAGCCAAGTGCAAGATGAAGATCGAGGAAAGTTAATTCCTAAAGCAGCTGTCAAAGCTAAACTAAGGGAGATGAATTCCCTAAAATCGGTGAAGTCGTTGAACGATCAAGACTTACCGGTCCTTGGTCGGATATTGACCAGAGTGGGCATTCCTACTAGTTCAGAGATCTGAGTATCTCTTTCAACCAAGAGAAGAGGAGAAGAGCAGATCACTTCTCTCTTCAGAGGACCTCAAGTGTCCTATTTATAGGCCCCATGGCCTGAGCGCTGCCGCCTCAAGCGTGGAAGCACGAGCGCATTTAAGGCATTTACTGCGCCTTGAGAACAGGGACGGCTTCCCTTGGAACCGTGCAAAGGGAGAAAACATCTCCCTCATAAAAGGCACTTATGGCGCCTTGAATAAAGGGAATATCCTCCCTTGGAAACGTGCAAATCGGAGAACATCTCTCTCGATTTGCGCGAAAGAAGGAATGATCCTCCTCGTAACCGCCCCACGGTAGTTGGCTTTGAAAAGGCAACAGGAGTTTCAAAGCGAACTTATTTCTTGGAAGCCCAGATACGGAGCTACCCCGACGCGAAGCTACTCGCGAACCAGTGCAATTCTTCGGCGAATTCATCCCAAAGTAGGATTGGAAGCGAAGCTGAACTCAACCATCATGGCGACGTTCATACTCCATATACCATCACAGCAGTTCAAAGTGTTTCGCAGTCTGAGCTATTGCAGACTCTCGAAAACTTTGAAGGGGGTCTTGTTGACACTTAAAAAAGACAAGATTCTCATTGGTCCGAACGATGTCTAAACTTGTTGACATTTACAAAAGACAAGGGACAGACGAGCTGAAGACCAGTTTTCACCCACCTCCAAGGGACAAGGAAGCGGTTTGGACTCCACTGATCCAGCAAGCAGAACAGTGAGCCCGGGATGTTTCTAAACAGACCTCAGCAGGTCTAAGATGCTAGCATTTAGCATTACATTAGCCCAAGGAGATAGCCTCGATTGAGAGGCTAGCATCATCCAACTTCGCCAGGAAGCTAACTGATAGCTTCACCGAAAAGCCTCTTTTCAGGATTTCACTAAGGATTGCCTCTAGCTCCGCTATGAGCTTCAAAGCGGGCAGCTCCGATATCAGCCTGCTATGGTCAACCTTTGACCAATCAAATCTCCTGATGAGATTGGATTCAAACAAATCAAATCCAATCAGGATTCAAATATGGCAGGTGATTGCCGCAATCTCTTGACTCTCTTGAAACGGGTAAGAGAATCAGAGAAAATCCTCCAACGAGATGGAAAGGATCAAAACAAATCGGAAAGATCGACCGACTTGCCATTTCCTAGCTCCGCAGAAGCTATCCTAGCCTCGCAGCAAGGCTACTTTCCAAATTCAAACAGATTCGTTTCAATCTGTTTCCATATCTTCAAAGGGGACGATTATACCCTTGCTTTCCCTATAAATAGCCCATCAAGGGTACAGAGATGAGGGACGGAGAGATCGATCAGATCGGGAGAGACTTCAAAGAAAAAAAAAGAGAGGACTCCACAAGCAGAGGCTTCTTTACAACACACCGTGCGTTCTCGAATTCAGAGACTCTTTAGAGAAATACTTCTCTCTTTCAGGGTGGTGATACCCTAGCAGCCTCTTTTCCTCAAGGAATCTCCAGAACCAGGCGAGAAGGAATTCCTCACAGAAGGCGGTTTTGAGAAGTAGCAAGAGGGTTCTACCAACCCTCTATTCTCTGATTCCTGGAACCAGGCGAGAAGGGAATCTCATCGCTCGCATCGTCAAAGGGACAAAGTGGTCGCGCGCTGACCAGACTCCTATCGGCACACTTCTCCAGAATCTCTGAGGAGATCTACTTGTAATCTTTTTTTTAAGAATACTTGTAATTTAGCTCCTCAAACTCTTTTTTGTAAGTTTTTCCCCCTTTGCAAACATAATGGAAAACAACGGGAAACGGGAACAATAAATGTGGGATTCCACATATTGCATATCAACAACTCTCGTGTCCAGTAACGAGAATATCCATATCAGTAACAGGAAACAATCATATAACATGAATACGGTAACATGGCATAATAATACATGTAATATGTACGGGGATTCATATGACAAGAATAGAGAAAGTATACATGCATGTTTAATAGTGATATGCCGAGGATCCATGTAACGCTGATCACAATAATATGACATGACGGTATTCTGTGAAGTGGTGCACATGAATACAGACTACTGGTGTGACGTGTCAAAGCGTCTGTGTAATGGTGATACATGTACGTGTGATAACAGGGTCCCGGGTGGCAGGATATGTAAGTCATGGTGAATATGCGGAGATAACAGTGTCCCGTCTAACAAGTCTCTCTGTAATAGATAGACATGAATATGCAATACAATGAATGTAAACTATCGTGTCCAGTGTTCTATGGCTATATCATCTACTCAAGTGTCAAATATCGCTACACTAATGATCATTATCTTATGATTACGATGGGTACCAACAAAGTATTAAACTAATGATCTATTTTAAGTATCACGTTAATCTCGTTAACTAACCAATCAGCCAGATATACCTATACATGGAATACTAACTCAGGTAATCTCTATCTCTATATTGTAATTACAGGGATGTCTCCACAATGACATTTGTAGGAAACAATAATTATCAAGATTAGGACATTTTTAATAAACAATAATTTTAATGATTTACCGATAATTAAGCAATAATCACTTTACTAAACATGATAAAAATATAAAATATAATTGATAAAAAGAAAACACTCACAAACTGGCCATGGGAATGTCGCTCTCTTTCCCATGATCGCAACGGATCCAGAATCGTTCAAATCGGATTCCGGATGCTCCCAATATCGCCCAAATACTAAATCATAACAACAAGGGTAAATACGTAAATAAAAATATTATAAACGCAAATATTGAAATGTACCAGGGGGTTTTATGTAAATTACCTTTATTGGGTTTGGATGCGGGTTTGGGCTCATAATAGGTCGGGTTTAGATCCAATACTCAAACCCGTTTAACTTAAATTAAATGGGTAGTGGGTTTATGGGTTAACGGGTCGGGTTTTGGGGGTTTATTGGGTTGTAACCCAATAGGAGTAGTGGGTTCGGGTTAGACCCGAACCCACACTCATCAACAGGCAGCAGCAGCAGCAGCCTGCTGCTATCGCGCCCTTAATCGGGCCGGCTGGCCAGCTCCGCTGGCCGGCGGCGCAGGAGATCTGCCGGCGGCGGCCCCGGCCGCCGGCAGCGGTAACGGCGGCGGTGGTGCGGCCAGCCGAGAGAGAGGGGGGAGAACTTGACTGAAAAGAAGAAGAAAAAGGAAAAGAGGAAGAAGGGGGTGCGGTGGTGCCGGCCAGGGATGCGGCCGCGGCGGCGGCCGGTCACTGGCCGCCTAGCCGGAGGTGGGTGGAGCCCGGTGGCGCGTCGGCCACCGGGGCGAAAAGACACCTAGAGGGGGGGGTGAATAGGTGTTAGTGCTAATCTAAAACTAATTGCAAAACTAAGTGCGCTAATGACGGAAGCTAATGCAAATTATGCACAAACTAATACAATACAAGTGTAACCGAATTCCCTTGCGAGGCTCTGGACTAACTCCCCTTGATTCCCCTTTAAATGGGTTGAGGTGCTATGTGAAGCTCTTGTTGGATGAGTATAAGTTAGGCACACACACACAAGCAATCCAAGCAATACACACAATCAAGCCAAGCATATAAGAATGAATTGCAATATAAAAGATGCAAGGCAACACAAGCAATGTATAAGATATGTATGCAATGAAAGAATGATGCTTGAATGAAATGATGCTTGCACAAAGTAAAGAGAGTAGAGTTGAGAGAAATTGGATCAAACGCTAACACAAAGATTTGATTCGAGGTTCGAGTACCCAACTCTACATCCCCGCCTACACCACCGTGTAGGATTTCCAATCCACTATAGGAGTACCGAACTCCTCTCTCAACCTTACAAAGCCACCGAGGCTATACAACCACAATCCACCTCTACCGAAGAGGGATACGGCCCGTAGCCAACAACAAACACCACTACCTCTACCGAAGAGGTTTACAACACAATCGCCTCTATCAAAGAGGGATCCAAACCAATACCACTCCGATCACCTCTACCGAAGAGGGATTCACAAAAGCAAGGAGGGTTTACAATAAGTGGTTACAAAGACCACAAACACAATCTTTCTTTCTTTTCTCTTTTCTTTTTCCACAAAAACAGATCCTAATAGATTAGGATAGGTGATAGCTCAAGTGTGGAAACAAGGTGTTTTTGAAAACCAGCAACAAAGAAAAACTACTTGGGAAATCACTTGTAAAAGATAGAAAATGAAAAACAAAACAATCTCCCAAAACCCTATCTTTCTTTGATTTTCCAAAAACCCAAAAACAAATAAGATGAAATCCTTTTGGCTTAAAAACTCTTTAAAAACTCTTTTAAACACTAGAGAAAGTCTGAAATTTTTAGCTCTAAAAATCTTAGCCAAAACAATGGAGAAATGGGGTATATATAGCCCCTAGGAAAAACTAGCCGTTAGGCTGACGTGTCAGCCTGACTGGCCTAACGGTCGACCGGCCGGTCGACCGTCCAACGGTCATATTATGACCCGTTGGAGCCTCCGGTCGACCGCCCGGTCGACCGAAACAAACAGAGAGCAGAGCTCTCTGCAGCGGTCGACCGTCCGGTCGACCGGACCACTGTGCTGCAGACGTGCACAAGTCTGTGCACGTCGGTCGACTGCACGGTCGACCGGACCTAGATTCGGTCGACCGCCCAGTCGACCGAACTGGCCTGACAGACAGCACCAGGTCAGAAAAACAAGGAAAAATATTTTGTTAAAAAATCTTTTAACACTTGTAAAAGTTCCCAAAATATTTTTACCATATTGCATTGATATATAAATATGTGATAATCATTTCTACTCAAATATCAAGCATATGAAATCATTTTTGTTTCTTCTCATTTTTATCAAAACAAACTCTTGTATTTTTATCAAACTTGGTTTTTCAATAGGAAATCTGATTTTCCTAAAACTTTATAGAAATACAAAAATATGATATTTGAACATTATTAAGCATGATGCATATGGACATAGGTCCAATATACATTCACAAAATATATCACAGTTTTTGTTCTTTAATTTCAAAAATATGTTTTATACCAAAACATAAAACTACATGAATAGGTACGTCAAACTAAGTTTGTATAAGTCATATAAGCATGTATGTATATAGAGCACATCTAATATACATATAAAACATGTAAACTTGGTTTTGATCAAACTATTCATGAAAACCAAATCCAAAACATAAAAAACGTGTGTGTTTGTGCACTTGAGCATATCAACTATACTAAGCTTTACAAATGGATCTAAAACACACTATCTAAACTAGGATACCTAAGTCTCTTGACGATCTTCCATCTTCAAGTAGACTTGCTCCCAAACGCAATCCACCGAGTGCAAAGGTATGATCTTTAAGCTTTGGCACCGGAATCACCATGATAAGCTTCCAAACACCTCTTGTTGAAGCTATGACCAAACTAATATCCTGCTAATGATCTGAAACTTAAACAATACAAGATTATTAGTAAACATAACTACATGAGTTAATCATCATCAAAACTAGGGTGGAAGGCCTTTGGGCCAACAGTCTCCCCCTTTTTGATGATGACAAAACTCATGGAGTTATATATGCATGGATTAAAGTAAAGCTTCAAGGAAGCTCCCCCTTAACTCATGCATAGCCAAATAAACATAATAATATGCAATGAAGGCTCTTAAAAACATGAATGCATAAATATGCATAAACAATAAAGGTTCTAGATACCAATGAAATATTTAAAGCAAAGCATGCTCTAGATACCAATTAACAAATAAACATTTTCTAGATGCTCTAGATACCAATAAACATACATTAAACTATATTAAACTTAATATATGCAAAAACATAACTATGCATATATATAAAATATGTACCAATCATGCATTTTGAGTTGTGAGTTTTATATATATGCATGTTAAACTCTCAAATAATTCTCCCCCTTTTTGTCAATCATCAACAAAGGGGCAAACAATCAAAACAATATAATGAGGGGTAAAAATCTTTCTCCCCCTTTTGAGTCAAAAAAAAAAACAATACAAACAATGGTCTCCCCCTTTTTGTCTAAAACAAAAACAAAGTCAATAAGGGGTGACTACAAACATGATATCAATTAAAAATATGTCAATGAAGCATCTTGATACCAATGAAGATAGACAAAGATTAATAAATGTTATATGCTATATACATTCATGAAGAGGAAGACGCTAAGTTAGCTTCCCTACACATATGAGTTACATGAAGAAAGGAAGACACGCCCTAATTCACATAACACAAAATATGTAATGCATAAAAGGAGATGTGAAGCTCCCCCTACACACGTGTACCACATAAGGAAGAGTTGTCAAGCTCTTCAATACAAGATACACTCAACATGAATTTATATACATATAGGCAATGTAAAATAAATATGTTTTTCTTAAACAAAATTTTGAGATACCAATTTAAAACATTTAACATAAACATCTTGATATCATTAAGAGAAATGTGTTCTTTTAAACATATGATACCAATTTGAAACTATATTTTAACATAAAGCAAGAGAGTGGAAATCAAATACCAATTGAAAAACAACATCAAATTTTCTCCCCCTTATGAAATACCAACTAAACATATGCATAAGCTTGTTAAGATACCAATTGAAAACAAATCAAACAATAGAAATTTTTTAAGCTTAGCATAAACAAGTATATATATGTATGAAAATTAGATACCAATTGACATTGATGTTCTTGAAAGAGTAAGCATACATATACAAAACATATATGAGTATACAAAAAGATCAAAATTGATACCAATTGAAAGTGTTCAATGATACCAATTGAAAGAATAGGGTCAAGTGTGTATCTCATATTATAACGAAGAATATGAACTAGTTAAAATGAAAAGTTTTGTTAACTAGTACGAAATCCTTCAAGTAAGGAATAAATACAAATCATTTTTCATAAAAATGAAATCCACATGATAATCAACACTCTAATCCAATTAAGCATAAAAAATGTCTCATGAAAACAAAACATGAGCAAATAATAAATGTGAGTGTACAAGTCAAGTATGGAGATCACAATCATGAAAATTTGTTCAATTAAGTTCAATTATTCCTTTAAATAAGAAAACTAAAAATTAATATTATTTAATCTTCAAGGCATATGTATGTCTAATACAAACCAAAGTATACATACATATCCAAGATACAAACGAGTCCACAAGGATATATGCATGAAGGCACGTGGCTCAAAAAGGATATTCATGTATATCTAATAGTTTGGACAAGGTAAACATATACATGAAGTTTAAATACCAATTCAAGGAAAACATGAAAAGCATGAAAAGTATGAAAATTTAGCTTTTCATTAAAACAATTTGATACCAATTCTTTTCAAGGTATATGTATTTTGTCAACACAAGAAGTATACATACATATCCCTTAAACACACTTTGAGTCCATAATAGATATTTGCATGAAAGGCAAATGACTCAAGGGGTATATATGTATATCTTCAAGTTTGGCAAAATACACATATACATGAAATGAAAACTCATAATCATAAAAACAAATACCAAAAATGGAATACAAGTTTAAAATGTATGAATCATCAAAACTAGACTATACTAGCACATCTAATGGGAACAAACAAGCATTCAATCCCAAACATATATAGATTTGTTTGTAGCCCATCATATGTACAAATATAAATCATAGTCTTAATGAAAACTAACATCTAAACATATATTCAAAACATGAAGTATCAAAACAAACACGAATATTATTTTGCTATATAAAACAAGTAAGGATTCATCAAAAATTCTTTTATCAAACTTCTAGGTATATGTATGATTCATCCAAATTTAACAATATTCATACATATCCCAACCGTAAACGAGTCTATTAAAAGTATTTGCATGAAGGCAAAAGACTCATGGGTATACATGTATATTTATTAGGTTTGAATTCAAAATACATATACATGAAGTAAAAACATAAAAATAGGCATAGCAAGTATAAATGAAGGAATCATCAAAACTAGCTTATTCATGTGCATATAGTGGGTACAAATGAGCATGAAGTGCAAACATATAAAAGTCAATTTGTTCTCACTATGTGTACATGCATACATGCAAGTTTTGATAAAATCTACATCTAAACTAGTTTATACCACATAAAGCATAAAACAACAAAAAAAATAATCATGAGAAAACTAAAACATGATTACTATGTAAATTCACATGTATTAGATTCATGATGTACATTATAGCTTAAACAAAAGGTGAGAACACTAAATATGGGTTCATATAAGCAAGTGTGTCTCAAATACTATACATGTATGTCAAGGATCTAATAAACAATGAATGAACATACTAATCCATAGACATCAAAAATATGTTATAAAGCATCAAAACATGCTATAAACAATAATATGAAAGCATGTAAACAATAAATGGGAGTTAGGAATTTGTTACCAAAACCTAGAAGGGCAACTCTCCTTGTCTCCAAAAACATGGTGGTCATCTCCACCAAAACTTCCCTTGAAAGTGATGCATCCAATTGATTTCCATGAAGCTCGGAACGCATCCACTTCAAGGTGCTATCACTCTCACGTCATGTGAGAGCCCACACCTACATCAAAAACAATAGGAGGGGTGGTCTTTGGTACCCACATCTTGTTGGGTCCATGGGGGTTAGTCCCTTCCCTAACCCAAACAAATTTCTTTGCTAAATTTGAAACATTTAATCTATCATAACAAAATTTAGCAAGGTGGCCCTTACGACTACAATGTGTACAAGTGTACACATGAGCATACGTGTGATGGTGTCCGTGAGGAGCATGTGTATGCCGTGATGGGTGTGCATGCATAAAAGATGGAACTTGTTTCTTTCGAACCAAGGATTCCAAGCGTGTATGGTTTTTAGCACATTGGCTCATAGTGGAGCCCAAACTATCTACTCTCTTCTTTAACATACAAATATCATCATTAATCTTAGAAGAAGAGATACATGCATTAGGTAGACTAGATGAAGAGGCTACACTAGCATGGCAAACATGTTCATCAATCTTATTTTGCAAAACAATATTTTTCTTTAAACAAATATCTAAATCATTTGAAATGGAAATAATTTTATTTTTCAAATCAACATTCTCTTTTAAAATAAAATCAACTTTTGAAGACAAGTTATCATTTTTCTTCAAAAGAACATGGCAATCATTTTTATTTTTCAAAAACTCATTTTCTTTAAGTGCAAGATCAAGTTGAGATTTAATGAATCCCTCTCATTAGCAATCTCCTCTTTCTCTTGCAAAACATTGTTAAGTCTAGCATGCAAACTCTTATTTTCTTTTTCAAGGCCTAGACTTTCCTTTTTCAAAATTTTATATTTTTCTATCAATTTTTCACAAACAATAGATAGTTCTTCATTTAAAGCATAAGGATCAACAAAATCATTTGAAGAACTAGCACAATCATTACTATCTAGTTGAGTTTCCGAGTGTACCTCAAGGGAGTCATTCCCTTGGACCATATAGCATTGTTGTGGTTCGGATTCTCCACTAGATTTCTCTTCTTGTTGGATTTGGACTTGAAGCTTGGAGGTGGTGGTGGTTGTCAATTTGTTCCACACTACAAAAGCGGAATCAAAGTTAGAAACACATAAAAGATAATCTTTAGATAATGTGCTTCTAATGGCCTCTAGGGCTTGTGCATTGGCCCCTATATGATTGCGATCACTAAGGAAGGATTCCTTGGTAATAGCAAGATAAACTTTATGACCTAGGGTTTGTAAATATACAGTCATCCTAATCTTCCAAACATGAATGTTGGAAGGGTCATACATAGGTGGGGTCATGAAGGCCATGGTAAACTATATGTGTGCAAACACGCAAATGCAAATAATAGATTAGCAAGCAAATGGATCTCACTCCTAGGATGTTAAGCCTAAGTATCAGGAGCACTAGCTCTGATACCAATTGAAAAGACACCTAGAGGGGGGGTGAATAGGTGTTAGTGCTAATCTAAAACTAATTGCAAAACTAAGTGCGCTAATGACAGAAGCTAATGCAAATTATGCACAAACTAATACAATACAACAAGTGTAGCCGAATTCCCCTTGCGAGGCTCTGGACTAACTCCCCTTGATTCCCCTTTAAATGGGTTGAGGTGCTATGTGAAGCTCTTGTTGGATGAGTATAAGTTAGGCACACACACACAAGCAATCCAAGCAATACACACAATCAAGCCAAGCATATAAGAACGAATTGCAATATAAAAGATGCAAGGCAACACAAGCAATGTATAAGATATGTATGCAATGAAAGAATGATGCTTGAATGAAATGATGCTTGCACAAAGTAAAGAGAGTAGAGTTGAGAGAAATTGGATCAAACGCTAACACAAAGATTTGTTTCGAGGTTCGAGTACCCAACTCTACATCCCCGCCTACACCACCGTGTAGGATTTCCAATCCACTATAGGAGTACCGAACTCCTCTCTCAACCTTACAAAGCCACCGAGGCTATACAACCACAATCCACCTCTACCGAAGAGGGATACGGCCCGTAGCCAACAACAAACACCACTACCTCTACCGAAGAGGTTTACAACACAATCGCCTCTATCAAAGAGGGATCCAAACCAATACCACTCTGATCACCTCTACCGAAGAGGGATTCACAAAAGCAAGGAGGGTTTACAATAAGTGGTTACAAAGACCACAAACACAATCTTTCTTTCTTTTCTCTTTTCTTTTTCCACAAAAACAAGATCCTAATAGATTAGGATAGGTGATAGCTCAAGTGTGGAAACAAGGTGTTTTTGGAAACCAGCAACAAAGAAAAACTACTTGGGAAATCACTTGTAAAAGATAGAAAATGAAAAACAAAACAATCTCCCAAAACCCTAGCTTTCTTTGATTTTTCAAAAACCCAAAAACAAATAAGATGAAATCCTTTTGGCTTAAAAACTCTTTTAAAAACTCTTTTAAACACTAGAGAAAGTCTGGAATTTTTAGCTCTAAAAATCTTAGCCAAAACAATGGAGAAATGGGGTATATATAGCCCCTAGGAAAAACTAGCCGTTAGGCTGACGTGTCAGCCTGACTGGCCTAACGGTCGACCGGCCGGTCGACCGTCCAACGGTCATATTATGACCCGTTGGAGCCTCCGGTCGACCGCCCGGTCGACCGAAACAAACAGAGAGCAGAGCTCTCTGCAGCGGTCGACCGTCCGGTCGACCGGACCACTGTGCTGCAGACGTGCACAAGTCTGTGCACGTCGGTCGACTGCACGGTCGACCGGACCTAGATTCGGTCGACCGCCCAGTCGACCGAACTGGCCTGACAGACAGCACCAGGTCAGAAAAACAGGGAAAAATATTTTGTTAAAAAATCTTTTAACACTTGTAAAAGTTCCCAAAAATATTTTTACCATATTGCATTGATATATAAATATGTGATAATCATTTCTACTCAAATATCAAGCATATGAAATCATTTTTGTTTCTTCTCATTTTTATCAAAGCAAACTCTTGTATTTTTATCAAACTTGGTTTTTCAATAGGAAATCTGATTTTCCTAAAACTTTATAGAAATACAAAAATATGATATTTGAACATTATTAAGCATGATGCATATGGACATAGGTCCAATATACATTCACAAAATATATCACAGTTTTTGTTCTTTAATTTCAAAAATATGTTTTATACCAAAACATAAAACTACATGAATAGGTACGTCAAACTAAGTTTGTATAAGTCATATAAGCATGTATGTATATAGAGCACATCTAATATACATATAAAACATGTAAACTTGGTTTTGATCAAACTATTCATGAAAACCAAATCCAAAACATAAAAAACGTGTGTGTTTGTGCACTTGAGCATATCAACTATACTAAGCTTTACAAATGGATCTAAAACACACTATCTAAACTAGGATACCTAAGTCTCTTGACGATCTTCCATCTTCAAGTAGACTTGCTCCCAAACGCAATCCACCGAGTGCAAAGGTATGATCTTTAAGCTTTGGCACCGGAATCACCATGATAAGCTTCCAAACACCTCTTGTTGAAGCTATGACCAAACTAATATCCTGCTAATGATATGAAACTTAAACAATACAAGATTATTAGTAAACATAACTACATGAGTTAATCATCATCAAAACTAGGGTGGAAGGCCTTTGGGCCAACACGGGGCACGCCGGCGGCAAGGCCGGCGACGGCCTGCTGCCAACAAGAAGAGAAAATAGTGAGAGGGATAGGGGGAGAGAGAGAAAAGAGAGAAGAGAGAGGGAGGAGAGAGAGTGAGGTAGGGAAGAGACGGAGAGTGTGTTAGAGAAAATTAGAGAGAGTGAGGGAAGAGAGAGGGATTAGAGATATTAATAGGGGGATAGAGGCGGTGAGTCAAAGGCGGTGGAGGAAAGGAAGCTTGGGGAAGAAGGAAAAAGAAAAGAAAAGAAAAGAAAGATTAAAAATTAATATTTTATTATTATGAAATTGACCCGATATTCGACTAGCTCCGAACGGTGTCCAAAAATTACAGAAAATAGAAAATATTATCCTGAGATAGAATATGAAGACGGTTTGAAGAAATTCAATTCGGTTTGCAAATTAAAAATCCCGGAAGCTGTCGCCGGTATCGGGCGACACCGGTTTGGCCCGATTTTCGATAAATTCAGAAAAATCCCTAAAAATACCCAAACGTAGCTAATACGATGCTAAGACACACGGTGAAAGCGGATCCTCCAAATACAACTCCGTTTGGGAAATAAAAATCGTAAGACCGGTTATCGGTATCGGTCAACACCGACTACGGAGATTTCCCAAAATAATCCAGAAAATTCCCAGAAAATCCTAAAAAATCTAAAATATTAGAAAATAATTTTTGAAACTGAAATCAGATAAATCGGACTACCACGGAAGTCAAATCAAATTTGTACGTTGTATCTCGTACCGATACGGTGATACGTACACCGGGAAGCAGGGGGTTACATTAACTCAGTACTCGGTCGAAGAAACAAAAGCAAGTAAAATCTGACATAAACAAAACAGCAGGAAGATCTCTAACATTACAGTAGAGTAGGAATGAAACACTATCTTGACATTTTCATACAATACTATCCGTATTTCACAAAATGGTAAACAGTTCTCGTAACACACACATTCACATTGCCCCCCACCTATGAATGGTAAAATACAAACACACATTCACATTGCCAAACACACACATTCACGTTGCCCCCCCACCTATGAATGGTAAAATACAAATACACACATTCACGTTGCCTCTCACCTATGAATGGTAACATACAAATACACACATTCACGTTGCCCCCCACCTATGAATGGTAAAATACAAATACACACATTCACGTTGCCCCCCACCTATGAAGCATCGTTCACTTAATGAATCATACAAACATCTTTGCATACAACACGAAGTCAAATCGATCAAAACATACACAATGCAAAAGCATCCACGATACAATATGTGACATATCCCGTATTAGCTTATCACAAGCGACACACACACACACACAGAGAGAGAGAGGGTTTCATCTAATTCAAACATCATGGAATACGCAAGCTCATAAATCATGAAATTTATATATCAAAATCTCAAATTTAAACTACAAGTATGCCTATGATTAAACTATCATGTATTTAAATCAATAAATCATGGATTTGATCATATATGAATAGCAATCGTATCTAAGCATCGTAACATGGTAGAAATTGCATTTATAAGCATGGTTAAGATCCTAAGCATCAAATTCATGGGAAGAACACAACCATAGGGGGAAGAACTTGCCTTGAATGGCTAAAGGCTAAAGGATTTTGATGAAAAGAACTTGTATAGAACTCTTCCTTACAATTCCTTCAAAGTATGGGAGAATTTCTCAAGCTTCTACTATTCTTCCTCCCTCTGAAACTTTTTTTCTTTCCCTTTATAAGTGGCCAGCCAAAGGAGGCAAGGAAAGGGGAGGAAAGAAGGTAAACAGAAAAGGGGAGGAAGTTTCCTTTGTTTGGATGCAAGGAAGTGGGCGGAAGTAAGGAAATGAGGAAGTATAATTACTTACTTCCCTATCTATCCAAACACCGGAAAAGGAAAATAAGAAAACTCCTTTTCCTTCTCTCTTTTCTTTTTTACACAACCATTTCCTCACTTCCAAAGTGCTACAGTTAATTTTGTGGTCATGTAAATCTCATTTATAATAAGTTGTAGCACAAAACAGTTAATTTTTTGATCATGTAAATCTCACTTGCATTCTAATTACAGTCTATTTTTTTATTTTTCTTAATTAATTTTTATTTTAATATTATTTTGCGGTCAACTTTGTGGTCAACTTTTCCACTTTCACTTTCACATTACCATCTAAACACCAGAAAAGACATAACATTTTTTAAATCACACTTCCTAACAACATCCAAACACCGGAAAAGTTACTAACCAATTCCCAAGTTTCAAAGAGAACTATTACCAATTCCTCACTTCCTTACTTCCTCACTTCCACCGTCAACCAAACAGGCCGTAGATGGAAAAGGAAAAGTCAAACTTGGTTTCTCCCTTTCTTGCATGTTCTAATATATTCTTGTATGGACTAATTTGTGATAAATCTAAATTAATGGTGCTATAACACTAATCACACTTAATGACATGCCACCTACGCATATAATATAATATACTATTATATATTATAATATTATAGTAATAATATAATATAATATAATAAACTTTCATAAATATTAAATATTATAAAATTTTAAAAGATTTCAGGGTGTTACAACTATAATCACACAAAACTAGTACGTTGAAGGGGTAATTCAAATAAGAAAACCCTCATGTATATACTATGTGTCTCGTGCAATCATAGGCTCTCAGGTTACCTACAAATTAGAAAAAGGCCTGAGTGGGATATCACCCATCGACAGATTGGATGCGTCAACTCTGAGTGGGAAAAATTCCAGCAGTGGAGTCGCAATCTAGACCTCCGAGTGGGAAAATCCCAACAGCGGAGTTGGGCCTCCGAGTGGGAAAATCTTTGCAGCGGAGTTGGACCTCTGAGGGAGAAAAATCTCATCAACGGAGTCATGACCTCGGTAAGAACCTGAAGTAAGGTATCACTCATCGATGGATTGGATGCATGTCAAGCCCCGCTTCTCAAAATACGTGAAAACGGAGCTGCGATAAGAGTCAGCGATGTATATACGCGAGGAGAATACCCCACATATACACGCTAAACCTAAAGTAACCAGAACAAGGTATAAAAAAAATCTACTATGATGAATCATGATCACTGCAATACACATGTAAATGTTCACACAAGATAATAATAACATAGAAATGGAATAGGATGACAACTAAGACTGATACATAGAGAAAAGGAAACAACTGAACAAAAGAAAGCAGGAATACCGATATTCGAGCCGAGGGTAACTCCAGGCCCTCGTGAAGCGTACGAGCTCATCAACACCTGATCAATAAAATAGAACATCTAATATCTAGACGTGCAAATTTCATTAGAAAGCGACCCAATGAGTGTGTATAATAAAAGGGGAAAGTGCACATACATATAATATGTGAACAGACTAAGAAATATATATACTGGAATAAAACAGAAATGATATGCAAATATAAATGACCATAATGAGCCAGTCAGTGCTATAGTCATGTGTATAGGTCATGAATATAATCAGATGTCTATCATATCATATCTATATCAGGTGTCTACAATCAGTCACGGTACATTATGAACAGTTTATTATTATTATGTCAGTGAACACCAATCGTCACATGTAATAGACGCATCCCATACTACACCTACTACACGTGTCTATTAGGGTCCTAAGTTATTAAAACTGATCAGTTAGAGACATTGTCCATACTTTAGGTGGGTCATGTACATATCCGGGACCACAGCCAAGATGTCTGGCACTGAACTAGGCCTTATCGTCAGGTAGTTAGTAACAGTACTCACAGTATCACTATGGAACAATCTCACAACAACACTGTGAAATAATAAACAGATGGGATATCCGTCATCCCCGGAACCCTACAGTGGAACCGTAAGTCAGCTGCGCAACCTGTATCCTTAGTCTACCCAAAATACAGACGTTATCTCCTATGTCAATTTCCCCAATCCCAGTGCAAGTTGTCCATTTACATTATTATTTAATTCAGTTAAAACAAACAATATCCATGTTATTAGAATACTGAGACGATGCGGTGACAGTAACAGTAACAGTACAGTACAGAAATCGTATACACGGTGAACAGTAATAAGAACGGTGAACAGTAACAGTAAGAGTGTATACGATTAATAGAGATGTACCGAGCATTACTGTCTAACGATATTTTCCCAGTAACTTTCAGTATTATGAATAATACAATAACAAGTCCAGATATTGCTTAATAGATAACCTCTTCTAGATCTAATTCCTTACAGTACAGTCCCCTCTAGAATCAATCAAAATCTTATCCATCGGTGAATCCAAAGTCAATATTTGATACACTAACCTCCTCAATAAATCCAATAATCAGTTACCTATCATTCTACTCCAATCCTTTATATTAGTTGCGTATCTATCCTTTAGTCATCAATATATCAGAGTCCCAACATAATCAGCCACCTCTAGTCAATTTATCCCGATCTTAAAATAATAAACTAACTACTCAATTACCTCTAATCAATTCGTCATTAAACAATTCGATCAATACACTCCCATTTCAGTCAAGTTCAATTATAGATCCACATACCAAGGTAATCATCAACTGTAATAAATATGAAATTCATGAACTCAGACAAATCCAACGTACACCTATCTCCCAACCTCGGGTACTTAAAATAGACCAGTATTCAAGGTTCATTCTATTCTATCAGTTCGACTCTACTAATCAATCCACCCAAGTATTCACACATATAACTATAATCATGGACCAATCAAAATCTGGTATCCAAATTCAATCACCGTCTAAGCTATATCATAGATAGTTCAAGATCCGAAATGGTAAAATGGGTTCACATGAAATGATAAGGTAATAATATCTCAGTCACACTCACCAATGGGAGAATTCAGAATAATATCTCCTAACAGTCCAAAAATCAGTCTAAGGTATACTACAAATAATCTTGAATTCAAAAGGTAAACAATCTATACATGAAATTATAAGACAAGAATATCTCAGTGATATGACAACAAATTTATAAACACATAAATATCAAGATACCTCTGATCTACCATCTGTAATCCATCTAAACTCTCCCTCAGTGTGACAATATGAGTCTAGTAATCCATTATACATCTTTAAGGTTTACTATCCCACTAGTTCGATCTGTCCCAACCTCGATTTGACTTTATTCCAATTAAGTCCATTAATATGCCCAAAAATCAACTACTGAATAACTCCAAATATCAGGTCAACAGTCTATCAAATACATTCCAGTCCCAAATACTACTACTCTAGTATAGATATCATCTAAGGGAACATGGTTAAGACTAGTAGTTAACATGTATAATTATTATCTAAACATGGTAATAATTTAATCAGAAGATAACAGTTATGAACAATAACGCAAAAGTAAACATTCACTATGCCTCATGAAGTGATACAGGTAAACATACTGGTATAATATATTAGATGATCATATGAAATAAAAATAAGTAATATATATACACACACTATTGACAATGGTAAGTGAGGAAATAATACAAGAGAAAACACTCACATGAAATGACGCGGTTTTAGAACTGAATCGCCGCCTGGTCTTCACTGCATGAACTGGTATGGATCTCCATATCATCCCATAAATCGGTCTTCGAATCGCCAGTGTATCGGGTCCATAACGAGCACGAATACAGATGGGTCTGGGTCTCACAAAATGAGTTCTAAACGCTGTAATACGCAATCCAACACACACGCGTAAGCATGTACACATAAATACACGCTTACACACGTGCACACAGACACATACGTGTACACCCATGTACATACATAGACAAGTATACACATACCTATACACTACGTATATACATACCGACACATACATACATACCCATCATACACCCAAGCATTCACTCACACACACATCCACACATAACACCCACGCACACATGTAGATACTTTAACATACACACACCCACATGCAATCATATTTATAATTATACCCATCATACAAATATAATCACACCTACCACATAAAATGAAAGAGAGAATGAGATACAGAGAATGAGAGAAGGGAGAATGGAGAATCTGAGAGAGTGATCCGGCCAAGGGTTTGCTTGCGTCGATCTCCGGCGACGGTGGAGCTCGCGGAGGGGGAAAGATGGAATGGCTGAGGACTCCGGCGTGTACTCGGGGCTCTCGTATGGCTCG